>JAMPIV010022402.1:37500-50084 GCA_024509875.1 Oreohelix idahoensis | reverse complement strand
GCTGTCCGATTCATCCCTACTTCCCTGCCCGTCTCTGCCCCCTTTTTATTTTTTTTCAGAAATTCTTCTCCTGCGCTACCCACCCCACCCCCCCCCCCCCCCCCCCCCCCCCCACCCCCCACCAAAAAAAATAATAAATAAAAAACCAAAAAATAAAAAAAAAAACAAATAAAACACAACCACCAAAATAATATAAAATAATTTATTTTAAACCCACCGACTTCACGACCCATTCATCCCCTCCGCCAAATATATATATCGGGACGGCACGGTGCCAAAGTAAAAAAAAAAAAAAAGAGCCGGTCCAATCCGCTGACCACCCGATAGCCTAGAAATCTCCCCCCTCTGCGCCTCGCAATCCCTTGACACAAGTTCCCCTATTCACCTGCGTCCGGTCATAGTCCACCCATCTGGTGGCCACGCCACGCGATGACAACAGTCTCTCCCGAATCACTCATTTTTTATCACCCCACACCCACTTAACACCCCTAACTAATTATTCCACTCCCCACTCCCTCCCCGATTACCCCACATCCCACTTCCCGCTCTCCACCTCCTACCATTACACCCGCTACTTTGCCACCTACACTCACACCACCACCCACCCCCCCCTATCCCCCTCCAAATACAAAAAAAAAAAAAAGAAAACCCCCCCCCCCCCCCCCCCGCCCCCACCCCCACCCCCCCCCCCCCCACCCCCACCCCCCACACCCACCCACCCAATCCTACCCCCCCATAAAAACCCCCCCCCCCCCCCCCTAATCCGCTCCAGAAGAAAATCAGTTCACTACCCCAAAACGAAAAAAAAAGAGAAATAGGAAAAACCCAGAAAATTTACAAATGGACATAAATTGGGTAAATTATCTTTACCCCCACCCTGCCAGCACTCACTTCGTTTCTTCTATCCGTGATGTTGAAGTGTAGTGATTTTGGAAGTGGGAGCGCCAGTGGACTCTGGGTCGTCCTGGAGGTCTTGATCCCTGGCTCTTAGTTTCTCATACTTGTAGTGGTAGTCGATGTTCACCTATTCTGCAGACATGGCCAAATCATCATAGTTGGGACTGTTCCACTTGGGTCTGCAGGGGTTTAGTATTTAGACCATGGGGTATCTTCTGGTTGCGGACCATATCTCTTCTTGTTACTTCAACCACTTTCCTCAGATACCTAATTTCTTACGTTTGAATCTGGCTTTTGTGGATGTAAATTATACATGCACTAAAAGTGCAAATTACTCATGGACAAAACAGTGTAAATTACTCATGAGAAAAATAGTGTAAATTACTCATTGATAAAACAGTGTAAAATATTCATAGACAAAACTATGTAAATTACCCATGGACTTCATCTTCTTCCGAACCCCAGAGAATTCGAGTGGTCACTATTTTACCCTAGCAGCAAATGGTGACGTAACCCATCGTCAAAACAGTTTAAATTACACATGGATTAAACATTGTAAATTACACATGGACAACGCAATCTAAATTATTCAAAGATAAACGGGGTAAATAACGCCTTGGTAAAACAGTGTAAATCACCAGTGTAAATTACTCATTAGCAAAATTTCAATAACTCGTGATAAAAACGGTGTTAATTAATCATGGACAAAACTGTGAATTACCCAGGAAGTAAACAGTGTGAATTACTCAGGAAGTGAACAGTGTGAATTACCCAGAAAGTAAACAGTGTGAGTTGCCATAAATAGAACAGTGTAAATTACCCATGGACAAAACTGTGTAAATTACTCTGGGTTAACGAGTTAAAAGTTATACAGGGCTGAAACACTGTACATTTATGCAGCAACCAATCATTGTACAGTTATGCAGCAACCAATCATTGTACAGTTATGCAGCAACCAATCATTGTACAGTTATCAAGAGCTCTCACACCCTGTACAGTTATCAAGAGCTCACTCACCCTGTACAGTTATCAAGAGCTCTCACACCCTGTACAGTTATCAAGAGCTCACACCCTATACAGTATCAATAGCTCTCACACCCTGTACGGTTATCAAGAGCTCATACACTCTGTACAGTTATCCAGAGCTCACACACTCTTTACAGTTATCCAGAGCTCACACATTATACAGTTATCCAGCCACCAAAAATACACGTATTCAGAATCCAAACACGCAGTTATTCAGTGACCAAGCACTGTGCTGTTATCCTAGAATGATCATTGAATAATTACCAAGAATCCAAGCATTGCACAGTGATGAAATGAAAAACCACTACCGATTATCTAAAGCCCAATAATATACACATTTGCATTTGTTCACATGCAAACATTAGTGTCATTAGTCAGTTTCAATATTTCATCTCCTAATGAATGAACTTTAACAACTAAACGTTGCTTGCACCTTAGGCAGATTCGCTGGCAACCTCAGCTGTAGCAGTACGTTAATAATCTTTCATATATATGTGACGTAATAATCATCACCACCACCACCACCATCCTCAAACCAACATTATCATCATCAAACCGACATCATAATCATCATCACCACCACCAACATCAACACGACCATCATCTTCATCACCATCATCATCGCCATCATCATCACCATCATAATCATGATTATCATTATCATCACCACATCACCATCATCATTATCACAATCATTATCACGGAAAACACTTTGTCAAGTGGCTGCGTGGCAGGCTGGAATATGTGATGCCATACAAATTATGTAAGTAAATTTTCTCCTTGATTGTTACATATAGTGTTTGATTCATTCCTTGACAGATGTTTGTTTTCTCTCATTGGTTATCCATCTTTTGATAGTTGTACGATTTAGATATTTAATAAATCGAGACAAACAAGATTTGATACTAGACAAGACGTTTTCCCAAGTATTTCTGTGTCCTCTCTGTATCTGTTTAATCTAGACAGAGGGAAAACGTGCCTTCACTAAACTAAAGCGGCAGTGGAAATCAAGATTGAGGTCTCTTAGTACTCTGTTAAACAAATAAGGAGGGGAAACCCGAATCCTGTAAACAAATAAATAAACAAACAACACACAAAGGTATGTTAGCAGGCACACATTGAGAAATAAAGAACTAGAAGACTAGACAACAGAAAAACAACAGAAGTGATAGGCTTACCAGGAATCGAACCAGGACAATCCGAACTGCACCCCCCCCCCCCTCCCCCCCCCCCCCCAAGCTACGGGAGTGAGTCGCTTATCTTAGTTGGTGAACGTCACGCGTATAGAGAAGCACTATCATAGACTCTGTGTATCCTATTCTAATTTTGCATCTCACTTCAGTTTTTACACTCAGTCTGGGAGCCTGTGCCTTCCATTCTTCTTCTTCTTTGATCCTTAGCCGCCGACCGTCAAAGCAGTCAGTGGCCATTACGCCTGGTGGCGTCTTGTAGGGCAACAACAAATTGATTCCACGTTGCTCGGTCGGCGGCCATCCTTCGTACAGTGCCCCAACTCTGGTTCATTCTTTGCATCTCAGCCTCCACAGTCCTCCGCCAAGTTGTTTTTGGTCGGCCTCTCTTTCGTTTTCCTTCAGGGGTCCATAGCATAGCTGTTCTTGTGATGGCATCGAGGTCTCTTCTGAGGACATGGCCAACCCAGCTCCAGCGTCTGCCAGCTATGATGGTGTGCATGTCCTTGTGCCTTGCATCTTCGCATTTAAATATCCACGCCGCGACACAGTCCAAAACGACATTCAGTCTTCACTCGAAACTTCAAACCAGTAATATTGTGTGGCTGTGGAGCATGTAGGAATGATAACAACTAAGAAGGTACAGAAATTTCGTCGCCAATCAATTGTTTTTCCTCAAAGAGCATTGGCGAAGGCGATGCTGACAGTTTGCTTCTCTGGTGGAGCTGTCATTCCTGGGGTACATGTTATTCTTGATTGATTTGTTTAGCTAGTCAGCTTCTTAACTTTTGTTTCACATACTTCATCTTCTATTGTTGAGTGTCATACAAAGCATAAACTGTTCACTCGTTCCAGAACTTCCCGTGTTTTTCTTATGCAATAGTATTGGCTTCTTGTTTGTCAAGCTAATAATTATAAGTTTTTTTTTCTCCTTAATATTATCCAATCCATATTCATGTCTTCTGTTGTTTGCATATTCCGCTAGATTTTGCAGTTTTTGTTCAACCACTAATCTGCATATCTAAAGCTGCTTAATATTCTTTTATTGATGTTTAATCCTTGCATTCCTTCGATCTGTGTGAATAAGTGTTGGGTCTGTTCTGATTTTAAAGAGCCGTTGGATGGCATACATAATTATCTGATTCCTCTAATTATATCAATATATGGTAATCACATCTTAATGACATATCTTATTGTTCCAGCTTCTTCTCAGAATAGATTACTGCACATAATGCCTTGCAGACTATAATTCTTAGAAGCATGTAATTAACTTTTTATGACGCACTCTGTCAAAAGCCTTCTTTTTTTTTTTTTCATCAAAGAAACAGGCAGAATCGTTCTAAGGAACTCCTTATATCTCACTTCTAGTATTCTGTTTAAAAACTGTTGTTTCTCCGGGTCTCTTCCGTTGTAAAAAAACCAAACGGTTGTTTGTTATCTTCTTGATTTATTTTGTATTTTAACATCTCCTATAGGAGAAGCCCTTTGATTATGTGAACCTCAGGGTGAGTCACGTGTAGTTCCCGGTGGGATCTGAACAGGACTGCTGCACGCTCAGGCATGTCGTACAATGCAACTAATATGAGGTAGTGCGTGGGGCTGCCAGCGTCATGATGCAAATAAATTGTCACATAAAGCACAGCTGCAAGAGAATACGACTGTTTGGTGCGGGACCAGCAGCAGTAGCGGCTCCACAAGCGCAAAGGAAAACGATTATGACGATTGGAATCTTCAGCCTGTAGCCAACATACCACTAATGTGTGTTTCTATGTCATTGGCCAACATACCACTAATGTGTGTTTATATGTCACTGGCCAACATACCACTAATGTGTGTTTATATGTCATTGGCCAACATACCACTAATGTGTGTTTATATGTCATTGGCCAACATACCACTAATGCGTGTTTATATGTCATTGGCCAACATACCACTAATGTGTGTTTGTATGTCATTGGCCAACATACCACTAATGTGTGTTTATATGTCATTGGCCAACTGTTGCGGTAATTTTTGACGGAGTTTCAAACGTCAATTTATTTGTCGTATTTTTTCACCCTGGTCAAAGTTAGGGAACTATGTCTTAACTTTGCGGTGTCAGGTTGATTAGGGGTTATCTCCCCTTTTGGTTCATTCATTGTGTTTGACCAGTATTGAGATAGGGTCAAAGGTACATAGTTCTGGGCCATTGCCCATGCGCAGTTTGGAGCGCGAAGGGTTAGACTTCCGTGAGGTAGAGATGTGAACTGGCTTCTGTGGGACGTGAATGTCCGTTGTATTTTGGGGAAGGAAAATCTTTGAAGTGACTGCGTTGTCAGTTTTCCCCAGTGATTTACTGTACGTCAGGAATGACGACAGTGTTGTTTCTTGTGTTCTGAGGATTCTGTTCAAGGTAACACCGACTTTATCATTATTACGCATTCGGTTGCAGAACTTGTTAAAGGCTTACCTAGCCTGTGAGAACAGCTCACAGTTCCTATAATGCAGAATCTATATTTTGTGCTCAAGGTAGCCATTTAAGACTATTCGTCTTCATTTGATTAGAAATCCAGTGACGAAGTTATATATGGTGGAAACCGCAGGTTGGCGGTATATTTATACAATCATTATAGCAGGGTTTATGCAACCTGCTTATGAAGAATACACAGCTGACGTCATATTGAGGCCCTGTGTTTCGGCCAATACTCTACAGCATGATAAGATGCAACTGGCGTGTCATGCCAAGTTGAACGACGGCCTTGGTAATATTATTACATGATTTAGGAGCTCGTCTTTTGTATGACGGAGTTATTAAGGTATCTGACGCGTTAAGTCAGGGATACCAAAGCGGCATTGTGAACTGCACTTTAAAGGACATACCACATATTTGAATGTTTTCCAGCCTTAGAATGCCTGATATGTACCAATCGATTTCAGTTAACATGATGTACATGATCCTGCTTACATTGACTGTTCCTGTGATACTACTGTTAGTCCTGTGATTAAATGTGTGAACTGTTACCAGTAGTTACAACCATCATTGGCTTCCGTATGAGTGTGACTGGGTGAATTGTCTACATATATATGAGCCTAAACGCATTTGCGTCTCTACACACCCATGTCTCACATCATCCTCATCATCGTACAAGAACCATGTATGCTGTCAGCGTGAGTGACCTAGATCTTCACCGCACCATAACACTGTTCCGGTGACATCAACTCTTCCATGTTTCACAGCCATACAGTAGGACTGACTTGATATCTGACTTCAAAATGCTGATTTCTGTGTTCATCCTGAATATGTTTCCCAATGCACTGACAGCTCTTCTAGTCTTTTGTATTCTTATTTTGATATCATCGTCTGTTCCTCCAGTTGTCTATATTTCTGCTATGGTTTATGTATGATTCTATATCTTGTAGCGGTGTTTCTTCCGATACAATCTTGTCATCATTTACTGCATTTATTCACTTTATCTTTGTGCATTTCAGACCCACTTGCTGTGATCTGTCATCAAGTATTTTCAGTTTGTTTTTATCTATCTTTATCATTAGTATTTCGGCTTTCACTATATTGCGTCATGCGCGTCCTTGCCAGCGGATCTTCTGTCTTGGATAGCTGAGCTTTGTGTTCTTTTTATTTTCTTTAATGGACTTGCCCATATAGCACGTCGATGACTTTATTGCTTAAGTGGGACCCGCGCTAGCGTAGTGGTTACAACACCGCTCTGGCGACCGGGTGATTCAGGATCAAACCCGGGCGACGGCATTTGAGGATTTTTCGTCGACCGGGAATTGGACTGGATTAACTCGAGACCTGGCGAGCACATTTGAAGGAGTGTCGTCGACCAGGGATTGGCGGCTCCTGAGCCGACCCAGCTCTAATGGGTACCTCTGAAATCGGCGAGTATCTGCCTGAATGGCGAGGGACACCTGTCTCTGTACAAGAAAAGGGATACTCACGTAAAATCAATGTCAGGTTAGATATTAACAATAACCTGAGATTTCGCTTCGAGTATTAGCGGACGTACGAAAAAAAAAAAATTTGCTTAAGTATTCTACAGGAACGAATACATAAATATTTCACATAATTGTGTATGTTGCAGGCACTCGTAATGAACAAAGAAGTAGAAAAATAGACAACACAAAAGTAACAACAACAAAAATGACAGGCTTACCCAGGACCATCCGAACGGCAGCACCGCCTCGCTACTTAATTATTTCAGTGTTCATACAGGTGTAGCATGATAACCATTGGCGAGTAAATGAATGAAAGAAAGGGAAGTATGGAATGTGTTACAGGCACGATGCTAGTCTATTCTTATATTCTTGGAAGACAATATGGGTCAACCAATAAATAAATAGGAGCCCGCTGGAAAACCGATCGATAATGCTGCGACATTTTACTATAGAGGATAAAACTGTACGAAGTATAGGTTAAACATGACGACCGCATAAGTGTATGCAATGTCAAAAATGTATGAAAATGGGCTAATTTTACCAAGGATAACTCCGGTTCTATGCTTGCCAAAGGAAAAATGGATGGAATAAGTACTTTTTGAGAAATCTGCTAGTAAAGGTGTTAGTATAACGAACGACACTGTGTTTTTCCTGATTACAATTTGATATAAAATCAATATCAGAACCAATTACGGAAAACGACATATGGAAAGAAAGAAGAACTTACGGAGAGTGGAAGAATATAACTCAAAAAGTCCTGGATAGAAAAGGTAAGCTGCACGAATCAGAAGTTTGGAATACCACTCACACAGTTTCAATCGGAAAGGCTAAAACCAGAGACTGCAACAGAGTTACCAATCCTTGCTCTCTGAGACGTAAGATGCGAGCTTATAAAAAGAGACCGCAGAGATTTCAAACTACACATGCACATCATAAAGTCAGAAGGACAGATGGAGAGAGAGAGCAGCTAGTCAAGGCTAAAACCTTTTACCATCTGTTGCCGGGCAGTGCTATCTCCACCAACCAAGTCTTTTCTGGACTGTATATATATCCTGAGAGGGTATGTAGAATTACTGTATATATTTGTGAAACTAATATCACTGTTTATTTCAGGATTTTAGTTGGTTACTATACATAGTTGGGATGTGAATGTACCATGCATATATGTGTATTAATTGGTATGATTGCTGAAGATGGAATCCGACAATATAACCAACAGTGACTCAGCAAAGTCCTGTCAACAGTCCTTATCAGGATTAATATAACCTGCTAAAAGTTACAGCTCTTTTCTCAGAGTTGACTTGGTATTCCATTTGTGAAAGGCAAAGGTAGCATCGCACCTATGTATAAAATGTATTATATTCATGTATTATATTATCTTAGAAAATGTTCTGCAGCTAGACACCCATCTTGTCTCGCTATTGCTAATCATACTGAGCCATGTATCATTCATATACATGCAAACATCTGAAACACATTCATCTCATGCACAACTAGTAGACTTGTGGGCTTTGCAGCCATAAGCTAGCCACATGTCTATCATTGTCCGCAGGTTCGTATGGGTCATCGTACTTGAGAGGTCAAAGAATCCAGAACAATCATTGCATCCTGAAGAAACCCAGAAGCATCAGATATTGATTTCTGGAATTCAGCCCTAGCCCACAACAGTATTTGGGGGACTGGAGCAGGACTTCAGTTAACAGTGTGTGCATTCTTACTGAGGACAGGCACAGATTCCATGTTAAGTATTTATGTAGCCAATTCCTGCAACCAAGTGTGATACCAGTCAATAACTGTGCTAGTTGATGATGACATCAGTAATTTATTAGCATAGCTAAGAGACTAAAGGAAAGGATTTTTTGCTGAACTTTTTAAACTTCTTGGAAGACCCAAGACATAACTTTTTTCTTTTAAGTTAAATACTTAGAATATAAATTCACCATCATCCAAATTTTGTAATATAGTTATCCATTAAGTTCCATCATCCAACATTCAGCACAAAGAAAGAAAGATAGTGTACATATTAAATAATTCAAAATTGTAACACTCTGACTTATTAATTTTATATTGATGAAGTTTGAGTTTTATTGAATTGTTTGATTATCATAGGTAGTTACATAGCAAAGGTGGCGCGTTGTCGTGAAATATTCTAATCCACATATATAAATTAAAACGTAAATGTAAAGCCTAACAAATAACTTCAATAAAAGGAAAGAAGAATGGTAAAGAACAGTGCTGTCACAATGACTGTACTCGAAATCCCTCTTGTTTTCTACTTCGTCTGCAAATTGTAACGTTTCACGTTGATAGTAAAAGCCTACTGCTTTAATACCCGCTTTCTACGATAAAACGTGTACTGCCTTTCTAAGAAAAACCTTGAGATACGCAGCTGACCTAGATTTAAAATTCCATTCATGTCATTTTATACACTACGTTACCATAAACGAAAGACAGATGGACTAAAGATAGAAAGAAAGGGAGAGGCGGAAAGCCGGAACGCAGGCAATACTACCCCAGTCGCGCGATACACAATTACTACCATCACGCGTGTAAGGCCACATGCACTAGCTTTTTTCAAATCGACAGTGATAAACAACACTACTCATACGAGAGTTAGTTTTTAAAAACCTGAAAATTCTTATTAGAAAATATGACACTATACTGGTTTACGTTTGAAAACATTACAGTACCCAGACACCACATCGTATTCGAAGTGAACAGGAGGTAGTAGAAAATGCATATTTTCAACGAAGCCACTTAGCTCCTTTAAATTTGTATATTTGGGTTCCTTAGGACTTGCTGACAAATAATATGTTAAACGTTACGCAAATAGTCTAGGAATTACCAAAGTATAGCCAAAAGAAATAGTGAGGGATGTCAGACAACACCCAAATCAGAATCGCTCAGTGGCAGATTTTCACCCCACCATTGTACGGGAAATGGGTCTCCATGTTAAATCCGATTTGATTGGAGCGCAAGAAATGTAAGGCTAAACACGATTAGTCGAGCTATAAATACTATCTTTTGTTGTCAGGGGAAACGGGAGTAGGAGTACTTTTTTTCAAACGATTGGGTAAACATGGCACGATTGGTTAGACCCGCGAATATAGTCAATCAGAGGCGTCAGGTCACCACCACATGTTCAAATAAACTTACTACAGAACCAGTGCGTTGAGCGCCAGTGCATATTTTTCTAAATAAAAGCCTGGGACATCGGCAGATCGAAATTGTGTTATATTCAGTGCCAGTCAACGTAATTCTGTATTATTTCCATGAATTGTGGTAAGCTTGAAATATTTGATATCTTTTTAATGAAAATTGAATGTAAATTGATAATTTATGTCTGTATATATGTGTGGTTCAGTAGCGAACATGAGGTAAAGCCTATATAGTGCTCCAGCCTGAACAGAAGGTGTCGGAGGAAAGTAAAACTACATGGAATTGCCAAACAGTACACTGACACCTATATTATTGACTAGAAAGAAATAATGCTGGAATTGCAGAGGCGTGGTAACCATTAGGGAGGAATATACTGGTGAAAATTGTTTCAGATGAAGATAGCAGTTGGCCTACCGCTCTGAACTCAGTGTTTGTTATGTATTGTGCTCAGTGTAGAAATAGAGTATAAATTGGTTCTGAAATAGGAGGTACAACCTTCTTGTTTCAGGGACTGTGGTCCTAAAGTTATTGAGCAGCACCTGGTCAGAGCTTTGCTGAATCCAGAGGCGGACAGCATACTCCTTGGTCCATATAGCAAACAGTGAGGTGTCTCCAGAACACAGGGGAGCAATCGAGCAGAGGAGTCTTTTCCTGCCGCCATCACGAAAGATAAGCCTATGTGGCCAGCGGAGCTCAACATTATGTAACCCCATCGTGAACTGACATTGTATAAAAATAAGAGGGGAAATTAATTGTTTTAATGAACGGAACTGAGAACATCTCCAATACTAGTTCCAACAGAAACAAACACTTGAAGTCATGATGACAAATAACAACATAGCTTGAAAAACAAAACCAGTATTACCTCATATTACTACTACACAACTGACACACATAGGATAATATTAATAAGATATGTCACTACCAGATTCATATTGATAAATTCTGTACATACAACTTGTAATTAAAATTGATTGTGATTCCTGGTTCACTTTGTATTTGAATCAGGACACATATATATTAGTGACAGTAATTAATACATATTTATATTTGAAAATTTACCAGTGCCTCATTTAAGAATAGTCTTATAGAATTTTAAATGTGTGTGAGTGTCACAGTGTTGTCACGTGTGGTGGAATAAATTAAATTGTTTATCTGTCTGTTGTTGTTGTGACTTACACTTCATCATATACATACCCTAGACATTCAACGTAGTCATCACAATATTCCAGAATAATTCTGACTGAGGTATAAATATGTGGTAGCAAGTAAGGTCATCTGTAATACACTACCCTTATTAGATACAGATACCTTCACAGCTGATCTCAGTCAGTACACTAAGTCCCCTATAAATATTTATAATATCCCACTTTACCACACGCGTTAGGATCTGACTTTACTCTGAATATTATCTTAATCAGATACCTTCACAGCCGTGCCTATTGTTTCATCAGTAATACTACTGACACTGCACACGTATAAAAACCTTTAGCTACAATAGAAAAGGGAAGCTGGTCCCACGCTGAACTTTTTAGTCGCTTTTACACCCGGCATGAGAAGTTACATTGTTACAATTCTTTGTATATATATATATATATATATATATATATATATATATATATATATATATATATATATATATATATATATATATATATATATATATATACATATCTTAATCACATCTTAATCCACGCCTCTTTTTGCCTACTTGACCTTACCAAACGAGCTTGTGAGCTTGTTTACAAACTCCGCAAACTGTCATTTATTCAGGGGAGCGAATCACGTTTGCTTACCTGAGTTTCTCACGCGAGCTGATTTGTCAATATTATGATAACCGGCAGATAGCACGTGCAGAACACGTGGGAGGTAACAGCTTTTGAAGTTTCTCTACGAGGGGAGCAAATCCTGTGATGTCCACACATTCAGGGAAAGGTGTCTCTTTGATCTCGTTTTAAAAAAAAAATTCGCAGACAGGAGCCCGCTACATATACTAATCTATGTTGTCGTTAGCAGCGGCCGACAAAAGCGAACGAGAACCCTTGATCGGGGGAATCAGTTTCCTGAATTTTTGCTACGCACGAGAAGTGCGAAAAGTAACAGCCTTCTGAGAGCAAAATACGATGATCCTATATAATCCGCGTTTGCCTCCAACCATTATTAGTTGTCACTCAGATTTTTTGGATAATCTAGCTCGTTATTCTAGAGCCACTGTGAAAGTGTGTTATTAGCATTGTGTGAAGATTGTCTCATTTCTGTTTGTGGTAAAAAAAATTAGCATTTACGTGATTTGATGTGTAAAGTTTAGAATTATAATTCCCTTGGATTTTCTAGGTGTTAAGACTAGCGAATTAAATAACGCATAGCTATTTTTAT
>JAMPIV010022402.1:0-35000 GCA_024509875.1 Oreohelix idahoensis | reverse complement strand
ATTTGAATGAAAATCGTACAAGATTTAGAGTATTTTGTTTTTAATTTTTACAGCATTTTTAAAATACTGCGTCAAGCGAATTTAAATTGTAAAATAACGGTATCCACATATATAAAAACCAAACTCACTGGACAGCACTTAGTTTTAAGTCATTTTATAGCAAAAACTAAAGTTTCAGTGCAGCAAAAATAATATAAACAATCAAGGAAGATATCAAAGAAAATAATAAGCGTCTTGATTTACGAAACAATGTGTGTGTTTGAAGGGAGCGTGCTACAAAAAATAAGTAGTTCACACGTTTAAAAAAGGAAATGGTGGACTATTCTTTCTTGGTGAGCCAGATCGAACGAGAAAATATGCCTTATTAATTTGCTCCTTGCAAAAACTCGGAAGCAAAATGAAATCACTCTTCCGGTGGAACCATAAGGAATAACAGTATTTTGTGCAGCTTGCATTAGCAATTACTGTAAACAATTCACGAGGATAGTCACTTAAAGGATTGGTCACTAACTTAAACGAAAATTCACTTTCACTCGAATATCAAAATATTATAGTTTGATTTTTACATTCGCTAAGTTTCCTAAACAGTTAGTAGGAAATCCGGGCAACGCCGGGTACTTACAGCTAGTCAATCAATATCATCATCTCATCTCAGCCCGTAACCCGTCATGGGTCGTAGGGGTGCCATGGTGGAAGCATCAGCAGACAGGGTCCTCCACTGCTCTCTATCCTCAGCAATGCGTAAAAGTGTGGAAAAACCGTGTCCTGCCCATTCTTTGATGTTATCAGCCCAGGATTTTCTCTGCCTTCCTCTTCTCCGTTTACCTTCGACTGTCCCCTGAAGGATCGTTTTCGAAAGGGAGTCATGACGAGTTACATGCCCAAACCAGGCAAGCTTTCGATGTTTCACTATTGACAAAAGTGGTTCTTGGTGGCCTGCATAGGTGTTTATCTTCTCTCTAACATAGACATTTGTTTTGTGCTCTTTATAGCAAATGCGCAAAATTCTTCTATAACATTTATGCTCGAAAGCCTGAATCCTTCGCTCCGTATCTGCAGTGAGTGTCCAGCTCTCACACCCATACAAGAGAATAGATAATACAAGTGATTTGTATAATTTGATCTTCACAGGAAAACTGATGTTACTTTTCCAGATCACATTCAACTTTGTCATGGCAGCTGAGGCCATCTCAAGTCTTGTCTTGATTTCTTTACTTGATCTTCCATCACTACATATAGTGGACCCGAGATATTTAAAGGTGTTAACTTCTTCTAACGTTTGCCCATTTAACGTAATGTTGGTCGGAACATGTTTCTTATGGCTATTCACCAATATCTTGCTTTTTTCTATATTAATTTCCATCCCATACGTTCTTGTTACTTTCTCCAGTCTAGAGGTAAGGTCTTGAAGTTCTGATTCTGATCCAGCTATCAGATCAATATCATCAGCAAAACGTAGGTTGCACAGAGGTCGGCCTCCAATCGATATGGTGATTTATAATCGTAGAGAGCCTCCTGCATAATATGTTCTAGATAAATATTAAAGAGCACTGGGGACAGGATACATCCCTGCCGAACTCCTACAGTTGTTTTGAAAAATTCTCCAATGTCGTTGCTTGCAAAAACAGCACTGCTTGCGTCCTTGTATAGTGCTTCAATGATATCTATGATGTTGGTATCAAAATTGAATTTTCTCATTACTTGCCATAAGCCTTCATGCCAGACTCGATCGAAGGCTTTTGTGAAATCGATGAAGTTATGGTATAAATCGTGTTGATGTTGGAGATGTTTTTCGATAAGTACTCTAATATTGAAGATTTGTTCTGAGGTACTTCTTTTTGGTCTAAAGCCAGCCTGTTCCTCTGACAAGATTTCTTCTGATTTCTGTTTTATTCTGTTCAAAAGTATCCTTAACATCACCTTACTTGGATGACTAATAAGGCTAATGGTTCTGTAGTTCTTGCACATTTTTAGATTTCCTTTCTTTGGAAGCGGTATTACTAATGACTGCGTCCATTCTTTTGGCCATTTTTTTTGTACTCCATATCTTCTGGCAAATTGTTGTCATGATTTTTACTATATCTGGTCCTCCATATTTCAAGAGCTCTGCTGGGATATTATCCACACCCGGTGACTTCCCTCCTTTCATCGAACATATAGCCTCTTCCACTTCTTCCCGTAATATTGCTGCATTTCCGAGTTCCCTGTTTTCGCACTTAATGTTGTTTAATATGCCTAAGTCAGTGTCAAGTTTACAGTTATATAATTCTTTACAATATTCTGTCCACCTTCTCATTACAGCTGTTTTTTCATTGAGCAGAGCCCCATTGCTATCTTCTATGACAGTTACCCTGGGCTGTTGGGGTTTGATAGTTTTCTTAATGTGTCAAAAGCTGCCTTGCTGTTACCTTTTATTAGCCCCGTATTAATGGACTCACATTGATCAGCTACCCATTTTTCTTTGGCCTGTTTCATTTTCTTCCTAATATTTTTATTCACCATACTGTATTGCCATGCTGCTTCAGGAACCTCTTTCTTAACCTTTTTCATTTCCCGCCGTGTATCACATAACTTCAGAATGTCATCTGTAACCAATCAATATATACGGTATAATATCCCAACTTTTTCTGTCTGTAAATAGCGCCCGAAAATAGTAACACTAGACAAATAAAAGTGCGCAAAGCACGGTGTGCAAGCGCAATTTGAACGGGCGTGCAGTTCGGACTTTTTTTAACCTCGGATGTAAAACAAATATTTTGTTTTTTTTAACAGTAACACTCGAAAAACAAAAGTGCGCAAGTGTTGGTGTGCATGCGCCAATAACATCTCACTGTGAACGGCTTGCACGTTCAGACATTAACACCGGATTTTAAAACAAAATTGTTGTAAAGTTTCCACATGTGTTTCCTCCAAAAAAAAGTTGAGTGTAAGTAAAGAAAATGGACAATGAAACACCCCAAGAGCGTCGTATGCTCTTGAATCGCAAACGTCAGCAAAGATGTCGCAGTCGCCAAAGTCAAGAAACCCTTCAACGAGTGCAACAAGAAATTGACGCTCGAGTATCACAATTAAGAGCAGGTGAAACTCATGAACAAACTCGAACCAGGCGAGCAGTGGATCTGACTGCTAAGCGACAATGACGAGCTCGAGAGACTGGTGAACAATCCCAAGCCAAACGCGCTGCGGATCTGGCGGCACACCATCAACGCCAAACTGTAGAGACTCTTGAGCAGACTCAAGCCAGACAAGCAGCAAGTTTAGCAGCATACCGACAATCGCAAGAAGCCATTAGTGAAAGTATTCGTGACGAGTTTCGACAGGCAAACGAAAATCATATTTGTGTTCATAGCTATGGCGCGATGAATGCAATTTGCCAATTTTTCGGTTCTCATAATTTTGCCCAAGAACGCCAATCGGATGGAAGGTTCAATAGCTGTTGTCACAAAGGGAAAATAAAATTGGAGAAGCCAAAAGATGCCAACGGACACTCTTTAGAATATCCGGAATTTCTGCAGCAACTCATGAGTAATCCAATTCATCCTCACTACAGCAATTTCCGTGAAAACATTCGCTCATATAACAGTTCTGTGTCATTCGCTTCAATGGGAGGAAAATTAGCATCTCTCCCAGGACGCGGTCCTTACGTTTTTCGTGTTCACGGACAAATATATCACCGCACTTCTGATCTTCATCCACAACAAGATAAACCACGAAAGTTTGCTCAATTGTACGCCATGGACAGCACACAGGCTACAACAGATCATGTTGGAATCTTTTTGAACGAGCCAGTCTTCTCTCATGGACAGCTAGACGTCGCACATTCTCGATCGAGAAATCCTAACAATGTAAAAGTGCAAATTAAAACAAAAGAACATCAAGGTGCTCTTTTGATGGAACATCGAATGTTCACAACTAACATTGTTTTTCCAAGAGTATCTGAATAATTAAAATTGCAGTTAGGTATTGGTGCTATTGAATTTAATTCCCATCTTATGAATTGCTTTTACACTAGTAGTACATTTTAAAAAAAAATAAAGTTTTGCCTCGTTTTGGCGAGGCGCGTCCCTTTCAACCTAGTCGGTTATATTAGGGCGCATGTCCAAATATAAAAGACCCTTAGGTCTGAGGTTAGTTTAGTAGTATATAATAATAACTGACAGTGTAGATGGCAGCGTAGGCAGAATTTTTTTCTCGACGCTTTAAAGGGAAAAGTAAAATCAATTTTAATCAATTTCAAAGTAGCACATAAAAGATTAACTAAAAAGACTGCAGTAGCGATAACAACCTCGGGTGTCGCAGCTGTTCTATGGCAAGGTGGACGCACAGCCCATTCAGCATTCAAAAAGTACAGCCAAGTCAGCATTCAAATAGCACCATCCCTTCAGCATTAAAACTGCTTTGGAAACTAAAGCACAAATGAAAGCCTAGCTTGGAACTTAAGAAAGAACTGTTCTGTGAAAATTCTCAATGAACGCACCATTAGCATATTGGATACGTATACCGTATCTCACTTGGGTGGAATGGGAGCCACATTGCGCTGGCGATCAGGTGTTCAAGGTTCAAGTCCGGGCGTGGGCATTTGACGCAGTGTCATCGACCGGGATTTTCACTGAATAACCTGAACGGATCCTGAGATAAACCCTCTGTGGATGGGAGGGAGCGAAGCTCCTGACCGGGTTGGAAGAAAAGTCCACAGGCTCCCCAGCCTCGCAAATGACCTGTCATTGGGCCGAAGGGCTGAAAGCCCAAGTGCCGCTGGTTAAGAAAAAATAAACCAAAAAACTAGGGTGGAATCGAGATTCAGAACCACGATCTCTAGGATTGGCGAAACGAGTCTATTAGAACTGATTTCACTGTAGTGATTTCAGCAAACGTACTTCAATCTTTGCTGGTGATTCAGAGTGGCGCAAGAGCAGATGAGGTTAATGACCTATCATGTGGAGCAAAGGAGACATACTGACGCTTTCAGTGAACATAAGAGTTAATTTAAAGGGAGATGCATCTGCGGGAAATTTTGCAAAAGTACTTGTAAAACTCGATAACTTATTTTTCGAATATCTGATACAAACTAAAATTCAGGAAACAGATTTTATAGGTCTTACACGTCACCGTTTTGAAAATTTAAGGAATAGTGTTTACTATGACCTCTCACAGCTTTACCAGCAGTTGAAAACATGGAAATTTGACCAGGCCACTTGAGCTCCCGGAACATATCACAGAATACCTGAAACAAATGCTAAATTCAGGTAACACATTTCATGGGACTTACACTTCACAGTTTTGAAAATTTAATTACTCTCACAGCTTTACCAGCATTTCCAAATATGGATAAATGACGAGGCCACATCAGGATCAAAGAAGACATTAATGGACAAATAAAACACGACCTTGTGCCAAGAGGTACATTGTGTTTATAATGTCCTAGCCGTTAATAATGAATTAATATCTTTCCGAATTCAAGCGTCTAAACTTCCCTGTCAAACGTTGCTGCGCCATCACAATAAATAAAGTACAAAGGCAGTTATATAGAGCAGCGGGGATTTACTTGCGGGCTCAACGCTCCTCCTACGGGAAGTTCTATGTTGTTTGCTCCAAGTTAGTTGTAATAAGGAGATATTTATACGGACCCAACATGAAAGACGCGTTACGTTGCTTTTCGCGGAGCTTTTTCAGACACTGAAATCAATACACAAAACCCTGAAAATCACTGAATCAAAACCATTAACTAGCCACTTAAATATCGTCAGTTTCAGTTTCTTCTCTTGATTATCAGGCACGCAAACGCGCCATTTTCTCCACAACAGCATTTAGTCACGAGTTGTTGTCGAAATGTTAAAATATTTGAAACTTCACATTCATTGAAGCAAAAGTTGACCTTGTTTGCTTGAGCAGAGTCAGCGTTGCTACTCCTAGGTGGATTTAACTAGTTCTAGGTTTGTTGGTCCCGTCTAGGTGTCATTGTCCTTCATTAGTTAAAGAACATCAGCTAGATTTCGCAGAAATAATCTTCAAAAATCGGCCTAAATAGCCCAAAAATCGCCCAAAGTAGTTCAAAATTTGCCAAAAATAGCACAATTCGCCGATATCTATGATTTTTTTTTTTTTTTTTTTAAATTCAGAGTGGCAATGCTGAGCACAGTGAACCGGTGGAAAGGCCAGGCCGCCAAACAGAGGTTTTTGAGTTATACTAAAAAAAATTATTTTTTTGGTCATACGTTTAGAAAATTAAACGATATGGAATTTCAAAATAGTAACTGTGGCACTGATAAAATAAATGCTGAACATCCGCTCCAAAGTTGCACAACATATGCGGAACAGGGAAAGCGCATATGGCCGACATCAGTATCATTTGTGGAAAAGCTCTACGGAGATTCAAATAGCCTCAAACTGACTACTGCTTGTTTTTTTTTTTTTTCTTCTTCTGCGTTCGTCCTGAAAAGGACGTTGGTTGCGTTGTGTCACCGTTTACAGCAAAGCTGCGATATTTGCGCCTTTCGGCCCAACACATCCGACTTCGGCATGGCATTTTTTAGGACCGGGTTTGCCTTCCCACTTCGATCCCTACTCTCTCAGCCAGACTGCAGTGATGCAGACTACTGCTTGTGTGAAAACATTCAAGTGGACGTCTGAGAGTGGATGAAGAAGAAGAAGAAAATAGCTAATGAAGGAAACGGTGCACAATAATTTTGACTGGGCCATTATATGCGCTAAGCCCCGTGTAGTTCCGGGCGGTTTCTGAATAGAGAAAGAAAAATGAGGACTACTGCACCCTCAGACAGGTCGTACTAGGTTAATATGAAGTTGTGCACGGAACTGGCAACCTAATCATGTAAAACAAATTGTAACACAAACCTAAAGCTACACGAGAAAGTTACTTTTTCTTAAGAATTATAGGAAGAATCAACTTAACTGTTCATTTAGTAGAGTAGCTTATGTTATGACGGTTATATATTCCAGCAGCTCTATCAGTACATTTTTATGTGTGGAATGAACTAGATCATTTAAACGAGATATCGACTTTATTAACTCAAGATTACTTTCTTTCACCGAATCTTTCATTATACCTTATCTTTTACTCCACCCCATGCTTCAGTCATCTTTATACACGCAATCTATTTCTCCAATTGGGAGCCGCGCTGGTGTAATGGTTACCACATTGCGCTGGCGATCAGGTGTTCAAGGTTCAAGCCCGAGCGTGAGCATCTGAAGCAGTGTCATCGACCAGGATTTTGACTGAATAACCTGAACGGCTCCTAAGATAAACCCTCTGTGGATGGGAAGGTGCGAAGCTCCTGACCGGGTTGGAAGGAAAGTCCACAGGTTCCCCATCCTCGCAATGATATGTCATTGGGCCGAAGGGCTGAAAGCCCAAGTGCCGCTGGTAAAAAAAAAAAAAAAAAATTTCTCCAGTTATTTCTATTATCATCATCATCATCATCATCACCCTTTGGCTCTCCAAAGTCCTTCAACAAACTTATGCAAAGTCATCCTATCCGTTGCCATCAGCTCAAGCCCTTTGCATATCTTCTTCAATGTATATCTGCAGTTCTCTTCTCTATGTGTTCTTTCTACTTCTTTCGTCGCACACTCAATGTATTTCTTCATACCTTATATTATCATTATTCTTCGGCTCCCTAAGAAGGATAGGTCTACAACAAACAGATGCTAAGTCTTCCTGTCTAGTGCCATCCGCTCAAGATCTTTCACTGACTTCTTCATCCCTTTACTGCGTGTATCCTGCGGTCTTCCTCAACCTTTCTTACGCCTGGGTATTCCAGCGCCATTGTAGCGTTAATTTCTCGAGATGTCGGTTAGTCTGTTTGCCTTATTACCAAGCGACCGAACCTTCTCCTTTCCTCTGATCTTTAATTTAATTTACTCTTAACTCGCTGCCAACATTAGAATCGGGATCTTCAACTCAAATGTCAATGTCAGTCCTACTGTATGGCTCCGAAACAGGGAGAACAACACAAACAACAACCACGACGTTACAGATTAACAGATGCTTGCATGGAATAGAAGGATTAAAATGGCACAACAACAGCATATCTATGGAACTGATGACAAGAACTAGAGAAGTGTAAATGTAACAAGAGATGAGAAGACGATGATAATGGATAAGAAACACATTGAGGAAACCTGTGGATATCTTTACAAGGTAATCCTTGCTTTTGGATTCACAGCGTAAAAAAGGCAGAGAGAGATAGACCACATAGAGAGGAGAACTTAAGACGGAAACGAAAGGTATGCAGAAGACATGCAAAAACCTGAAGCTAATGGCAAGGGAGATACAGACTTGGCATGAGCATTTTGAAGCCCTATATTCCTTGTGGAACTGAAGAATAATGATCACGATGAACATGTCTGCGACGGAAACTTTTCTCTTGCTTCTTTTCTTGTATTCATTTCTCAGACAGAGTATCCCTTAAGTTGAAATTTCCTGCATTTGTGTTTTATTTAGTGCCAGGAAGAAAAAAAATCAATGCTGAAAAAAATATCCCTGTACCGTTAAAATGCAATTATTTCCTTGTACCATTGCTTAATTCGAGCTCATTCTGCCAGGGGACAGCGAGCCCAGCAATCATGATCGGTAGTTAGAGCCCGGATTTGTGTTCTAATTCCTTCAGCATCCGCTCTAATGAACGGTGATCCCAGTAAAGGGGAGCAATTCCAAAAATTCTTTTCGTCTCCCTTGTTTTTTCGGATTCTAACTTTGAACATGCTTGTAAAAAAATTCGTCTATTTTCTCTCTCTCTTTTTTTTTCCCCTCCAGTCGTCTTATAGGTTTCTCAGAACCGGTAGTCCTAATAATGTCATACTCCCCGCTGGTCTCCTGGATAATAAGATCGGGATCCTAGCCTTCTCGGGTAAGGGCGAAAAGATAGGAGGTCCCGTATGCAAGTTGCGCACGTTAAAAATCCCACGGCTTTTGGACATCGTAAAGAGTAGGCTGTAAGGCCGCTACCCTGGCAAAATTTAAAAATTACAAACCTACCCACCACAAAATTATTTATAGAATGTGTGATTCCTATATACACACATTAGGATTCTCGCTGGTGCTTCGGAGTTCGTGCACTGTGCTAAGATCTTCCTTGTGTGATCTAAGGAACGAGATCAATGCACTGATGGAGTTGTCCGTGTGCAATAAAGTTAGTCCTTAACCCCCCTCCCCCCTCCCCCCCCCCCTCCCAAAATATATATATATATTTGCTTGCTAATTTTTTTTCTTCCTGTTTAAAAATATGAATATCTATAAAAACTCGTCACACTATAGACAGGAAGATTACTTACCTAGAAGACGTGATAATTGACCAATGAAGAATGTTAACAATCACTGCGAGTGTATAATGTAATTTTCAATCCACTTTTAAACGTACATATTTTACGCCTGTGAATGTTTTTATTTTTATTTTTGGCTTTAATTTCTAATTCAGAACGATGTAACCAGTAGTTCAAATTATGGAGCCGACGCGTAGTGCTGGACACAGTTGTTATGATGGCGTCAAGCCGAGCTTTTCCGCATGTCTGAGTTTGATGGATGAATCAAACCTCCTCAGATATCATGCCCACATAAAAAAAAGTATAAAACAATGATTAGTAATTGGAGGACAACTCATTGTGTTTATTGTATCCAGAGTAGTCCCACGTGCATTTAGAACAATTACTCCAGTTAGCAGTATAATCGCCCCTGTGTCCTTAACACATTGGTGAGCTTTCATATTTGGATGTGAAAATTTTTAAAAGCAGTTCTGATACTAGTTACTGACATTACATTCCTCCACACTGATGCCAGATCGCAAGAAAGACAAAGATCTGGCGGATTGAAATGATTACAGACACATCAGTATAATTAGTTGAGTTAGAAAACTGATGGAACATATCATTAGTACCAGGGTGACATAACGTCTAAAAGACAGACATCTGTTAATACCTCAGCAGACGAGATTAAAACAGTACTACTTCTTCTTCTTCGTTCGTCCTGAAAAGGACGGTGGTTGCGTTGTGTCTGTGTGCGCCTAAGCTGTGATATCTGCACCTTTCGGTCGACACATCCGACTTCTGCACGGCATTTTTTAAGGACCGGGTTTGCCTTCCCATTTCGATCCATGCTCGCTCAGCCAGCCTGCACTGCTGCAGACTGTTTCCAGGACCACCACGTGGAGGTGGATCACGGTCTTGACCAGCTCTGGTTCGCTGGTCCTGACGCAGGCAGTCAAGCTATGAGTCGCTGACTGCATTCACTATTGCTGCATCTTGGGGTCCCAAAACAGTACAAATCCAGTGAAGGTGTGGTGTGGTTAGATTTGGAAGAAACATTGGATAAAGTGTTACGGGGAGGTTTTAATGTCAAACTAAGCACAAACAAAGTTAGTGAGAAAATCTACAGATTGGAGAAAAGAACTGCCGGAGTAAAAGTATAACCATAGGCTAGCAACAAAACAAAACAAACAAAAAATAAAATAAAGCATTTTTTTTTTAAACCAGCGGCACTTGGGCTTTCAGCCCTTCGGCCCAATGACATGTCATTGCGAGGCTGGGGAACCTGAGGACTTTCCTTCCAACCCGGTCAGGAGCTTCGCTCCTTCCCATCCACAGAGGGTTTATCACAGGAGCCGTTCAGGTTATTCAGTCAAATTTCCGGTCGTAAACATTTTTTCAAACGCTGACGCCCGGGTTTGAACCATGAACACCTTGTCGCTAGTACAACGCCGTAGCCATTACACCAGCGCGGCTCCCAATAAAGCAGTTAGGCTAGCAACAAAAAACAAATAAAGACAAAAAACACTGTTAGGGTGTTCTACAGGTTGGGAAAGGGGGGGGGGGGGGGGGGGAGGGGGGGGGAAGGATGGGTTCAAGGGAACTTCTTCTTCTTCCTCGCTCGTCCTGAAAAGGACGTTGGTTGCGTTGTTGAACGTTTATAGCGTAGCTGCGGTATTTGCGACTTTCGGCCGACACATCCGACTTCCGAAAGGAATTTTTTTCGACTGGGTTTGCCTTCCCTCTTCGATCCCTACTCCTCAGCCAGACTGCAGTGATGCAGCCTGTTTCCAGGACCACCACGTGGAGGTGGAGTAAGGTCTTGGTCAGCTCTGGTTCGCTGACCCTGTCGCAGGCAGTCAAGCTATGGGTCGTTTATTGCATTCCTCACTTTTGATGCGTCTTCGGTCCCACTAAAGGGAACAGGAAGACACGGAAAGACGTTGAGCTGGTACAACGGGGCAGGATGACTTGGCCTATTCTCTTTGAGGAGTTGAAGTCCGTTGAGGATGTGGAGTCCCAAAAAGCCCATTATTACTTTTTTTAATGACGACCCAAACACGGCGATCACCAACGGGCTGATCACCCGTTTGCCAGTCACTTCGATTACGGAAACGACAGCAAATGGATTTATTTGCCGTTGCCCTAAAGACGCCAATAGGCGTGATGGGAAACAATGGCAAAGAAAACCTATCTGCTGTTGCCCTAAGACGCCACTAGGCGTAATGGCCACTGACTGCTTTGACGGTCGGTGGCTAAGGACGGAAGAAGAAGAAACACGGCGATCGCTGGAGTGTAACACGCTTTATCATTAGAAGAGTTGTCTAGAACGATAGGCAGATCACATGCAATGGTTTGTTAAATCACCAGGTGAAGGAAGGGAACAAGATTGTTTAAGCACATTTCGGATTAGCCTCTCCCGCCAGCATTATAAAGCGCGGTACTAAAGGTACTCTTTCTGCATTCCAAGTGAAAACCCACGAGCTATAGTTCTGAAAGTCACTTTATTCGTGAATATTATAAGATAGAAGCGCGATATTACCAGTAAAGTGACGTAAACATTCGGAAAAATATCGTTGAATTAAAATTGTTTCACCATTCTGTTAGGTAACTGCCGGACGCAAATCGTATGGCAGTGATTTGTCTGTCCTAGTTGATTAATTTGGATTGCTGAGTTCGTCGCCCTTTAGCAGCCAATACCAAGTTGAAGAATTAGCACGTGTTCTGTGGCTGTTGAGTGGTGCTGTATAGAGTGTTTGTGATTGATGGGAAGCCCGGCAATAGCTCTTTGTTTTTTCTGAACAGATTCAGTCTGGGCAGTGATAAAAACTGCATTGTTTTTGCCTGAACTGCCTGTGTCTTGAACGCATTTCAGTTTTCTTTCTTCTTGTCCTCTGTGTTGTGTCCATTTTGCGATCGTGGTTATGTCTTTTTAAGCTGTGTTTTCTATATGTGCATGTTTGTAAATTTAAAGTTGCATTTGTACATGAAAGTGTGCAAGAATAAGTGTCACCATTTTCATTGTGAACATGACAATTTTTTTACTGAAGTGAACTAGAAAACTGTGTTCATGTTTGTAATTTATTTGTCAATGATCTCACAGTATCACAACGTAATTGCCATCTGATGGACTTTTGTCGAAGACTGTATTTGCCATGTACTGTGTATAGACTGTTGTCGAAGATTGTATTTGCCATCTACTCATTGTATAGACTTTTGTCGAAGACTGTATTTGTCATCTACTCAGTGTATAGACTTTTGTCGAAGACTGTATTTGCCATGTACTCAGTGTATAGACTGTTGTCGAAGATTGTATTTGCCATCTACTCATTGTATAGACTTTTGTCGAAGACTGTATTTGTCATCTACTCAGTGTATAGACTTTTGTCGAAGACTGTATTTGCCATGTACTCAGTGTATAGACTGTTGTCGAAGATTGTATTTGCCATCTACTCATTGTATAGACTTTTGTCGAAGACTGTATTTGCTATCTACTCAGTGTATAGACTTTTGTCGAAGACTGTATTTGCCATCTACTCAGGGTATAGACATTTGCTGAAGACTGTATTTGTCATCTACTCAGTGTATAGACTTTTGTCGAAGACTGTATTTGACATCTACTCAGTGTATAGACTTTTGTCGAAGACTGTATTTTTCATCTACTCAGTGTATAGAATTTTGTCGAAGACTGTATTTGCCATCTACTCAGATTATAGACTTTGTCCGAAGACTGTATTTGCCATCTACTCAGTGTATAGAATTTTGTCGAAGACTGTATTTGCCATCTACTCAGTGTATTAACAGAGTTCATGATACATAACGAATAATGACCAACAACTGATCTGTGTGACTTACATCAGAGTTGAATCTATACTGATGCCGTAATATGTGTCTCCTTTAATTCAGATTTCATCTGCGCCAACAGCTTTGACCCTAAGTTGATAAATTTTTTTCGTATGATTGGAGAAATGTATGAAGCATTTCCTCTTCCTAGATTTCCGTTTTGTCTAATACGCTCTTTCAGGGAAAAACGATCAAATTCGTACAGAAGGTCAGTGTACGCAAGAAAACTGCCATTGTTAAGATTATTGTGACTCGTTTAACCCACTTCTTTTAGCACATTTCTGAATACTCTCGTATATGCCTATGTTGAGGACATATTTTAGGGATTTTTGATAGTGCATAAGGCCTATGAGCACCCAAATTCGGGTCTGGGCTAGCATGGTGAAGCTTTAAAAAGGACTGCTAGCGCTTGCAACATAGATTTATACCCTAAAAGGACTACAATGTATCCATCAACTAGTATGATGAAGCACTAATAAGGTCTAGTCCTGAAAAGGGTCTTCTGGTACGCCGGCTTAAAAAATAGTGTGTGGAAGTATATACTAGGAGCGTGCATACGACCTGTTTGCCTAGGGCGGAAAATTCCCTAAAGCCGGCAATGGACATCATCAGAAGCAAGCCAAGCCACGACCAAATGTTAACAGCTCGATGAATACTAAGTCCATCGGATCGATTTGCATGATTGATAAACCAGACAAATACCAGATCGTCACGTGGAATACAGATTAACCAATCAGATGTGCTCATGTAATAGACAAGGCATTACAGACAATAAAAATGATCACTCCGTTTTTGTTATTGTAATTTTCATAATCAATAATTCGGTTTTATGTTTTTGAGTTAGCGCGCACGCCATAGATAATCTCAAGTAATAGAATAATGAATAACAAACTTGTTTGATGCTGTTTTGTGGAGTATTGTTTGTCAAGGAATAACCGTTGCTGCTTTACTATTTACTATAAACCAGCTATATACTAGTTATGTGAACTTTTACTTGTTCCGAAGTTTTGTTCATTCTTTCTTTTTTTCGTTTCGTTGATTATTTACTTTCTTGTTTCGGTATTTCTTTTAGGTTTTACGATTTTCTTGTATTATTATTGTTCTTTTTTCGCTCATCACTGTGGGTGTTTACTTTTTCCATCTGCTTGTATCGCTCATTTGGTGTATGTTTCTCATCATCGTATGTTTTTGTAGTACCTTTATGTAATTTTTGTCTTTGTCACCTGTTTGTGGCTGACGAAGGGTAAAACCCGAAACGTCCCTTGTTTCATGTGAACCGTTATTTGTAGAACTGATTCAATACCGTTTTATTGGTTTATATACTTATATTTGCTTTACTATTTAATTGATTATTTTTAACCTACTATCAGTTATGTTATTTCCTATTCTATTTACTTATCTTAGATGTAACACAGTGAGGGTACAGAGCAAAACACCAACAGGTGTTTGCAGGGCCGGCTTTTGGGTGATGTGAGAGGTGACAGCGTACAGGGCGTCGACTAGGAGAGGCACGAAAAGGTCTTTAAAATAATAAAAACCTTAACATTTCACAGTAAATAATTTTTTGCTTATATAAAACTGATCGTTTTCCTAAATGTCAATATTATTCCTTAAAAAAAAAACAAAAAACAACGCATTAAGAACTCCTTTGTAATTAAACATGATTAAAGAAAAAAAAAGTATTAGCATAAACAATTTTAAAAACATAAATCTGTTATTTTTTTTAATAAACTGCTACAGTGAGAATCACTTGTGGAAATTACAGTGTGATCCAACTCAACAGCGTGAAATTGAGTCTCGTAAGAGTATCAACATACACTTCTGCACAGGATGGGGATAGGGAAGCCAACACGAGGCCAGCTCTGGCTGCTTGTGTTCCATTGAAAATTTGAAGCAAGACAGGTTAGTTGAACTTTAAAAAATAGGCTTTTATCTGTATGACGTAATTTCAAGCGTTTTCAAACTGGCAATATCGCTTTTTTCCCATTTGAAAGACAACCGCTAAAGTGCAGCTTTTATGAGGCGGTCTGGTCACACTTCATGTATCTAAAATAATTTTCCTGCTGCCGGGAAGTCTTTGTTGAAGCTGGCAATCTAAGCGGATGCCGCCATCATCTTCCGTAAGACAATCACGCCTGTATCCTTAATATGTCTCGAGAAGGAACACTTTAGCGTTCCGGAGCCGGCCATAGATCAGTACTCCAAGACATGAGTTCTTCCGGCTCTCGAGATAAGATCCTAGACTTTTGCACGTCTGAAACCCTGGTTCAAAGTTATTTAGAAGTAACAGTGTTGAGCTGTTGTCTATACCATCGTAAAACCGTCTCCTCCTAACAACTTTGATTCTTAGCCTGTACAGAGTTGATTTTGTCTGTGCATTAATCCCGGTCATTATTTACACATGCCTTGTAAGTAGCTTTTATTAGTTCATATATGGGCTAGAGGAAACATTGTCGCAATGCAGTTCTGAGGCAGGACTAGATAACAACCTGTGAGGAAAATTTGGACCTTTGTTATGTGGACAAAACTTCCTATAATAACATAGTTTTATTTTTCATTATACAGTTGACATTCAAAAATCCGGCCATCGATAATCCGGTTCCTTCAGATTTCCGGCATGGATTTCGGAGCGCATTTTTAAATTTACCGCGTTGGCGCGCCACTGTTTTTTGGAGCAGTTTATGTTTTGATGCAGCTGTTGGGTCTTGCTTGCACGTGTTAACAGGCATTCCTGCTCATTCCTTCTGATTTTATCATTTATTTGCTGCTGTTTAGCCCCATTATGGATTCAGCAAATAAAAGAAGTGGTGTAAAACGTAAACATCGTGCATTGTCGATCGCAGATAAAGTGTACAGGTAGTCATTTTCTGTTAAATATATACAGAATATATAACCATAAAAAATCCGGCATTTTCACAAATCCGGCACTCCTCAGGTCCGGAGGTTGCCGTATTTTTGAATGTCTACTGTATCGTGATACTATTTGTTGATTTTAACATTTTGTGGCACAGAATTTGCGATAACTGATCGTAAAAACGTTAAAACCAGTGATTTGCAAACTGGCCAGCAACCACTTATGGTGTCATTTTGTTCTTCTCCATGTTTCAGAGCAATAAAATAGAACAGCCTTGACCCTTGAGTTGAAAAACAGTAAGCCATATCATGCTGCTCTGGGTTAACCTTATTCTAAAACTTTTCTACAGCTTATAGTCTTTGTATTTGCACTCCGTAAAGTAGTTTAACCATTACATGTCCAGGCTCTGTATGTAGTTTAACCTTTACATAAGTCCATAGACTTCGTATGTAGTCTAACTTTAAATAAGTCCATAGACTCCGTATGTAGTTTAACCATAACATAAGTCCATAGGATCTGTATGTAGTTTAACCTTTACGTAAGTCCACAGACTCCGAATGTAGCAGTTTTCGTTGATCCCAGCTCCCCATATTTTATCAAAGGCGTTTTTCCATGTATAGAAGATGCTGGCGATGGATAGAACACACACTGTGGAAACCAGTGGATAACATTACAAAGCAGTACTTGTTCTGGAACCCTCAGGGTAAGAGAGGCAGAGGTAGACCAAGAAATACACGGAGAAGAGAAATGGAGACAGAAGCCAAAATGATGAGGAAAATGTGGAAAGAGCATGAGCTGATGGCCCGTGACAGGAGAACTTGTTGCGTTTGTTGAAGGTCTATGCTCCTTGGGAAACTAAAACGTATTGATTGATTGATAGATTTTTCTCCAAGTCTACCCAGACCTCCTGTGTGTGTGTGTGTATATTTTCCTGGAAAGCATCTTAAGTCTCCTTGGCGATATCTCTATTATGTGTTTCTCTGTTGAATTGCGTTACCTGAAACTGGCCTGTTGGAGTGGAATCCACTGCTTTCTTGCCGTGTGCCATATATATCTGGTATTGACTACTCTTTCTAGCAATTCTCATGCACATCTGAGTGTGTTTGATGAGTGTGTTGCCTTCAGCTTTTGTTCACCTTTTCCAGGTTTCCGTAAAGGTAAAGGTACGAGGTAAAGGTACGAGGTATAGGTACGAGGTAAAGGTACGAGGTAAATGTAGTACCGTAGCAGATACTGCCGTAGGTGAATGAAGTGTTAGAGACGTCACTATAATAGGTCCAGCATGGAAAGGTGCATGACCAGTTTCCTTCCTCGCTGCCTTTTTCTTTCCTAACTTAACCCTCTATTGGGCCATTTATGAAATAGTTGGAAAAAAAATTCTTGGAGTGGTTTTTGTGGCTGTCCCATGTCTGAAAAGTGGTGTGAAGGTTAATTTTGGGCAAAAAAATGTTTAGTTAGTGTTTTATGGGTATGTTGCCAATTGGCAACAAATCACCATTAAGGTTGGGAACATTTATTGTTGCCATTTGGCAACATATATCTTTTAACTATGTTTTTATGTCTAACAACATCTATTTCACCTTTTTTTACTCCCTACCTACATTTAATATTTAAACAGTAAATAGCAGACAACAAAATTTGTGAAACTTCATGAAGTTAAGTGTAATTTATACAGAAAATGCCACACATACAATGAAACATATAGTTACTGAAAAAAAAAAAAAAAATCTTCTGTCTCGTGACTCAATCACAGCTCCACACTCATGTTTCATGAAATACTTTGAAACAGTTTGAATGTTTATTGAGGCACAAGTGTAGGTTACACTTCTCACAGACAGTTCTGGAGTACCCCTTGCATCCAGGAAGTTTGCATCTCCCTTTGTTGGTGACGGAATTGGGGCTGTGGCCAACATTGTCAGTTCTGACATGAAAAGGAGGTACATTTGCTGTTTGCCCTCTCTTCTTTTTAGCCACCAGCTGTGTCTCAGTGCTTCCTGATGGCCTTCCCCTTTTATTATTTTCACTTTTTCCTGCTTTTAGGAGACACAAAGCAATCTGCAACTTGAAATCAACTAATGGTAGTCTGTCCTTTTTTTCCATACCATCCTTACACACATCTGAACAATAAGTTAGCCAAGCTTGCACCACAGAAACATCCAGGAAATGAAACAATATTCTGTGGTACCATTTCTTGGATCTAATAGGTATACGATAGAGTGCCAGCAAGGAGTCCAGCAAATCTACCCCTCCCATGAACATGTTATATTCTTTCACAGCTGCAGGGCAAGAAATGTGTATTTCCTTCTTGGCTTTTCTGTCCCATCTTCTGACTACACATTCTGGTTCAACTGCTGCATAGGTGCTTAGCAGTGTGACTGCTTTATTGTCATACCATTTGATAGCTTTCAATGTGGCTCCGTTTGTTGCTGCAGTACAAACAACAGATGACCCTCTTCCTTTCGTTTTCAGTTCCTTATCGGAACACAGATTACACCCTTTCAGCCGGTTTGCGCGGACAGTGCCAAGACATGCAATGCCTTGTTTCCAGAGGCATGCCTGCAATGCTGGCGAATTAAACCAGTTGTCAAAATATACTTTATGCCACACATTTTTAGGGATACGTTGAAGAAGTCTCAGCACGATATTAGCTGATGCTCCTAAATCAGGTTGGCCAGGACACACGTCAATTTTTCCAGTGTAAATTTCAAAATCATGAATCAAACCAGAAATGCTTGAACAAACGAAGACTTTATAGCCCCACTTTTTGGGTTTCTTTGGGTTGTACTGACGCAGAGATGATTGACCTTTGAATGGGATAACTTGCTCATCAATGCTCAGCCTTTCTGCTGGTTTGATTGAATTGAATTTCACTTTCAGAGCGTCAACTAAAGGTCTTAATTTGAACAATTTGTCGCCTTCATTGTCTTGCTGCTTGTTGTTGTCATTGCAGTGAATGTTACTTTTGATTTCTTTAAACCTCTTGTTCGTCATAGTATCAGCAACAAGTCCATAGCGCGTTGTAGAGTCCCAGTACAATTTACAACTGGGCATTCTAACAATACTCATCATAAACGCAATTCCAAAAAACTGTTCCAGTTCTGGCTGGCTCAATCTGAGAGGCTTCATGATGTTTTTCTGGATGCTGTACTTGTTTGATTCAGTGACCATATGTGCCATTGTATCATCATCAATGAATCTGCGGAAGTATTCTATTGGTTCTGAGGTAACTGATACGTGTGCCGAATCACCAGAGAAGGGCGGAGCTTCAGAAGATACATCTGAGGCTTCACGGTGTCTCCATAGCATCCGACGACGATCAAAGGTTACATCTGTGTCCTCCAGCTCTGATGCAGATGATTCTGAAAAAAAAGAAAACAAAGATATTAATTATCTGGCAACATAAACAATCATTTATTGGTAGGCCCTATACTGGTGTACATGTTATTATTCTGATAATAGTAATAATGATAAAAATTATTCTAATCCACATTATGGTATAAAGCGTTCCACAAGTAAGTCTCCGTCAGCCGATATTTAGTACCTGATGGACTAGGCTGAAACTGTACATAGGTTGTACACTGATGGACAAGGCTACAACTGCAGTCTGAAATAAAGTGGCCACATTAAAAAAAAAAACATCAATTAAATTCAACAAACCTGAATCGGTTGTGTCCGAGGAAGGGCCGGGTTGCCACGTGTTATCCAGGATGTCTTCAGCCTCACTGTCTGACAGCTCACTATCGCTAGAAGCCTCAGGTATTGGTCTATAGATTGTAGTCTTTTGGCTGTAAAACTTTTGAGGATCCATTGTGTTTAACTGTAAAAAAAAAATTAAAAAAAAATGACAACATATACATTTTGTAATTCAAAAGTTTTTCATCACAAAATTGTTTAATCTCATCTGATGATACATTATGTTTTGTGATTACTGGCAATTTTAGTGGTTATCATGTGTAGTTTAGTTCTAAAAGTCAAGTCTAGATGAAGTAAATATGTTTTATTCATTTACAATATTATTAGTAATTTATACTGGTAATTCTACTATTTACATTGACCTTTTTAGGATACATAAAATTGCAAATAACAACTTTTTTTTAAATGATGAAGTTTAATCAATTATAATGAGAATAAAATACTAATGTTGTTGATTACAGAGAAATACAACATTAAATATCATTTATTAGGTAAAAAGCAACTGTTGCCAATTGGCAACATGAAGTGGTTTTTATTCCTTAATCGACTTTTGTTGCCAAATGGCAACATACCTAAAATGTAAAATAAGAGTAACTTATTTTATTTATTTATAACTATTAAAGCATTTGTTACAAAGATAAGTGGTTTAAGTTACTCAACATATTTTTTATACACCGTTTTCATAAGGAATTTTAAAAAATAATGTGAAGTAAACTCACCTCTCAATTCGATCTTGCAAACCAGCTACCATAATAATAATAATAATAAATTCTTTAAGCACCAATCACGGCGCATAAGGCAGAAACCAGTGCTCTCCAGGTTGTTCGTTGTGACGCCACTCCTCTTAGCTCTTGCACATTATTTAGGCCCAACGTTCTTCCTTCTCTTATTATTGTTCTTCTGAGTGTTTCTTTTGGTCTTCCTTTTTTCCTCTTACCCTCAGGAACCCAAGTGAGCGCCTGTAGTGGTATTCTGTTGTTTTGCATTCGTAGGACATGACCGATATAAGACCATCGTCTTTTCCTTATATAGTCGGAGACATATTTCTGCCTAGAGTCTTCTCTTATTTGTCGATTAGTCTTGAATTCTTTCCAACTGATGTTCATGAGTTTTCTAAGACATTTGTTCTCGAATGTATTCAGCTACCATGCCTTGACAAAAGAGTGCGTGAAAAAAAGTATTTCTCCGACAAATGAGTTACCCGGTAATTTAAAATTGGGAATGTTTCTAGAACACAATAAAACAAAAAAATTATTAATTTGAACGCCGGATAGTGAAATAGATGACTTTAAACGGTATGTTGCCAAATGGCAACAAGGCCCAATAGAGGGTTAAGAGCAAAGTCAGGTACCCTTTACAGCTGGAAAGACTGAAGCGTGACAATATCGTGAATTAAACCCGACACCTTTGCCGCAAGACACCAGCGCTCTAACCACTCTATCGATCGGACGCTCAAGTACTGGAATTATAAATTTGGCAGCATACCTTCTTTTCAGTTTATATTTATTATTTCCAGAGTTTACCGTTAACGTATGCATGTAGGCATATCTGTAGTCATCCTTATATGACTACTAGCCATGCACAATGCTATAATACACATATGTGGAAGTGAATCTCTGTCTTTGACGATAATTACACCATCTTTGACTCTTAAAATCATTCACATAACTCCGGGATTCCCCCTGTGGTGAAACTTGTTGATAACCCAGCATTGCACATTAAGCTTGGAGAAGTTAGTTGAGCCCCAGACGTAATTCATTGGTATTGACCTGGTTGACTGCATGCAGGAGGATCTCACTGTAGACCCAGTGATAAGCGCGGGGGGAGGGGGGGAAGCTGAGAAGTGGATCTGTGCAGGACATGATAATTCCTTAGCAGAGCCCAGAACCAGAGCAGTAACATAATTTTAGCTCTGCATTTTTGGAGAGTCCCCTTGGATGGCGGGCAACGCACAGTATGCCACAGGCTTCTTACTCCTAGCTAGGGACCAGATGTGACGATCCTTCAAATGAAAGCCAAGCTGGAGAAACTGGGGCTCATGACTTCAACTCAACACGTTTCGGAATGGCAGAAAAGACACAGGAAAAGCCTAGATCTACAGTGTAGATAATACCAAGGAGTCTTTAACTTGGTATTGGCTGCAAAAGAGCGAGAAGATCAGCAGCCATAGTTAAACAAACACAACTGATAACTTTGTTTTTCAAGGCGTTAACACTTCATTTGCGATTACATCCTGTCATGGAAGCTTCTAGTTTCTTTGGTGTTTTTTTTAAAAGTTGTCCTAGTGCATGTTCTAGCGTTAGCAATGTAAATGTATTCCACCTTGCGCTTCTTAGCTGCATCTAGTAATTTGTCCTTTGAAGGAGTTAAAGTACAAAAATAAAGCTATGGAAAGCAATATCCCACTTTAAAAAATTAACCGCACTTTGCAGAAAGACCACGAACCAGAGAACAAGAAATAATTGGGATAGAAAAGTCACAACCTACACAGGGAAGATATCTTTGAAGACTTGCAAAACCATGAAAAACTACTGATATAAGAACGCCCAGTATTACACTATGAAAAAAAAAAGGAAATGTAATAATAGGAAAAAGTGCAGTATATATGTTTATTGAAAAGTACAGCACAGTTAGTAAAACAAATGCAGAAGCAAGAATGACAAATTCCAGTTATTGATGTTCTCTGTCCATTATAATTTGACTACCTCCTTCTAATCTTTCAGCCTCCATCAATACAAATTCTTTCCCCGTGTAGTTTCCGAAACAGAACCTCTGCTTCTTCATGTATTTCGTTGGAGGTATCTACGAGAGGCGTTCAGAAAGTAATGCACCACATCGTTTTTCTCAGGAGCTGTTTATTCAAAAAGCATAAAATTTATACACAATATACATGGATATGTCATGTAAACATCTGTATTATTCAACATAATCTCCATCAACTTGTACGGCTTTATGCCAGCGCGAAACAAGTGCATGTATTCCTAGCCCGTACCAGATTTTGTCTTGATCATGTAGCCATTTCTTCGCTGCATGAATCACTCCTTCATCATCTTCAAACCTTGTCCCACGGAGTGCATCTTTAAGTGGACCAAATAGATGAAAATCAGAGGGTGCCAAATCTGGACTATAGGGTGGATGGGTAGTACAGTCCAACCCAATTTGGTGATTGCTTCCCGTGTTGCCAGACTTGTGTGAGGACGCGCATTGTCGTGAAGGAGAAACAGGTCTGATGGATTCTTATGCGGCCGAACTCTGCGAAAACGTTGATTGAGTTTTTTCAATGTCTTAATGTAAGCTTGCGAATTGATTGTCTCTCCTCTTGGCATAACGTCAACAAGAATCACACCTTCAATGTCTCAAAAGACAGTGATCATGACCATTCCAGCTGAAGGAATTGTCTTGAATTTTTTTCTTCGTGGTGATTGCGGATGATGCCACTCCATTGACTGTCTTTTTGTCTCAGGTTCAAAATGATGTGCCCAGGTTTCGTCACCTGTAACGATCTTAGCCAAAAAGTTCTCTTCATCAGCATTGAAATGCTCCAACAATTCAGAAGAAATTGTTTTCCTTTGCAATCGGTGGTTATTTGTCAGACTTCGAGGAACCCATCTTGCGCAAACCTTAGAAAATCCGAGAGTTTTTATAACTGTATTTGCACTACCAATGCTGACTGACAGCTGTAAGGCCAATTGTTGAGTAGTGATTCGCCTATCAGTAAGAATAATGCCCTCAGCGCATTTCAACATTTCTGCGTTGGTGGCTGTGGCAGGACGTCCACAGCGCGGCCGATCAAGCAGCTCCGTATCTCCACTTCCTGATTCTTTGATTCTCTGAACCCAGCGACTGACTGTACTCCTGTCGACTGCAAAACTTCCATACACATGTCATGAAATATTCTAATCCACATATATAAATTATTAGGTAAATATGAAGCTTAACAAATAAAATTAATAAAGAGAAGAGCAATGGTAAAATGACAGTGCTGTCACAAGGAATGTACTCGAAATCCCCCTTGTTTTCTGCTTCGTCTGCAAATTGTAACGCTTTAACGTTGATAGTAAAGCTTACTGTATTATTACCCGCCTTCTTCAATGAAACGTGTGCTGCATTTCTAAGAAAAACATTGAGACGTACTGCGTAATGACCTAAATTAATCCTAACATTAATTATATTACGTTACCAAAACGAACGAACAGATGGACAAAAGGATAGCGAGAGGGGAGGGCTGAAAATCAGGAACGCATGCAACACGCGACGCGCGATATACAAATGCTGGCATCACGCGTGTAAGTCTACAAGCACTAACTTTTTCAGACGGACAGTGATAAAATACACTACCCTTTCCCAGAGTTAGGTTTATAAATCATAACAGACTCTTATTAGAAAAGATAACAATAGATGGGTTTACGTTTGAACACATAACAGTACCCAGACAGCACATCTTCGAAACAGGAGGTAGAAGAAATTGCATATTTTGAACGCAGCCACGTAGCTCCTTTAAATTAGTATTTTTGGGTTCCTTAGGGCTTGCTGACAAATAATATGTAAAACGTTACGCAAATAGTCCAGGAATTAATAAATTATACCCAAAATAAAATATTGGGGGTGCCTGACAGCATAAAATCATTTCTGCTCATAAGATTTTTTTTTAACGTGTTTGAAAAAAATTTACGTTACAGAAATAGCCTACCATGTAAACTCCAAATTGATTGGAGTGCAACAAATGAAAGCCTAACCACGATTGGTCGGGCTATAAATACTATCTTGGTTGTTAGGGGAGACGGGAAAAGATAACATTTTTTCAAACACTTATCGAAACGTGGCTCATTGGCCAGTCTCGCTGATATACACACTTGGGAGCGTTAGTTCGAGACCACTTGTTTAAATGATCCTGATAAAGCATCAGTGCGTTGAAGCCAGCTTATATTTGGCTCAATAAAAGCCTGGAAGATAAGCAGATAGAAATTTGTGCCAGTTTGTGCCAGAATTCATTGCTAATCAACGTATCTGTGTTATTCGTATGAATTGTGGGACAGTGGTCTTGATGGTACTGAGCAGCATCTGGTCAGAGATTTGCTGAATCCAGAGTCGGACAGCATACTCCTTGGTCTTTTTAGCTATCAGTGAGGTGTCTCCTGAGCCCAGAGGAGAATTCGAGCAGAGGAGTCCTTTCCTGCCGCCATCACTCAAGATAAGCAGAGTTGGCCAGCTGAGCTCAACATTATGTCCCCTCATCTTGAACTGACTTTTTAAAATTAACATTAAGAGGGGAATTTACTTGTCTTAAAATCAGGAACTGTGAACATCTCCAATACTGGTCCCTAAAGACAAACTATTGAAGTCATGATGACAAATACCAACAGAGCTTGAACAAAACAAAACCAGTATTACCTCATTTTACTACTACACAACTGACACACATAGAACATTTGTACTAATATATGTCACTACAATATTCATATTAAATACATTCTGTACATAACTTGTAATTTAAATTGATTGTGATTCCTGGTTCCCTTGTAGTTGAATCAGGACACATATTCATTCATGCCAGTAATGAATACATATTGTTATTTGAAAGTTATCAGTGCCTCCTTTAAGATATTCTCATAGAGTGTTATATGTATGTGAGTGTCACAGTGTTGTTAAGAGTAGTGGATTAAATTCAATTGTTTATCTGTCTGTTGTTGTGACTTACACTTCACCATACACATACCCTAGACACATAACGTAGCATCACACTATTCCAGAATAATTCTGACTGAGATATATAGATATGTGGTAGCAAGTAAGGTGATATATAATACACTATTCTTATTAGATATATATACCTTCACAGCTGATCTCAGTCAGTACACTAAGTCCCCTATAAATATTTATAACATCCCACTTCACCACATATATTGGGGTCTCGCTCTTGGGATTTTGAATCTTTAACTATTAAAAATATTGGGGGTAATTCACTTCAGGGAATATAAGAATTAAAAGGTATCCTTGGGTGGAATTAAATAAGGTTGAGCTCACGGTGCCTGTGTTGTCCATTAGATATATAGTTAGAAATTGAATTGTTGGTTAGACATTATATAAAGTTACCTGATAGACAATGGCGGACCTGGCCAAATTTCGATCTGCTGCGGTTCAGACTGCAAAAGAGTTAGGATTAGATGGGCAAGTTATGGTTGCCTATGTTACTACGGAATGCGACAAATTTATTGAACGCGAAGAAAGAAGGTTTGAAGCCGAAAGAAAGTTAGAGGCTGACAGGGAAATTAAGAAGTTACAATTTGAAGCTGAGGCTGAGACTAAGAGGTTGCAAGCTGAGGCTGAGACTAAGAGGTTGCAGATTGAGGCTGACAAAGAGGCTAAAGCATTGGAAGCCGAGGAAAGAAGACAAGCTGCAGAAAGGGAAGAGAAGAAATTAGCTGCAGAAAGAGAAGAGAAGAGATTAGCTGCAGAAAGGGAAGCAGAAGATAAAAGATTACAAAGGGAACATGAATTACGACTAAGGGAGTTTGAGTTTCAAGGCCATGCTCCTGAAAATGGTGCCAGTCCCTTTGCCTCTGATGCTACGGTTACTCAGGGAGCCTCGACCTCAGCTATGAATTTTCATTTAGATCATTTTGTTGAGAAAGACGATGATATTGAGAGCTATATAAATAGGTACGAACTATTAGCTACCACGTATGGGTTAGAGAGAGAAAGGTGGAGCTTAAAGTTATCTCAGGGACTTCGTGGGGCAGCTTATGAAGTTTTTGCAAAAATGAGCAGAGGTGATCAGGAAAATTATGACATGCTAAAGCAGGCTCTTTTGTTAAGGTATGAAAAGAATGCAGAGTTTTACAGGAAAAAATTTAGGAATGCTAAACTACTGTCAGGTGAAACCTATCACCAGTTCTCTGCACGCATAGAGACATACTTGGAGAAATGGACTTCTCTGGGGAAAACCCAAGATCTTAAGGAAATGGTCCTTATAGAGCAACTAAGAGAGTCCATGGCTCCAGACCTGAGAAAGTTTCTCAGGGAACAAGGTGCAGAGAGGCTGGGTGAGTTGCTAAATGTTGCTGAAAGGTATCAAGCAGCTCAAGCAGAGGTAACAGGTAATAAAAAGAAACAAGTGGATAACTTTAGGGCACCACAGAACTTTAATAAATTTGATCCTAGGGATCAAAATAAAGGTAAGCACCAATTTGATAGGCCACGGTATGACAATAAAAATAAATTCCCACAATTCGATGAAAGGAAATATGATGAAAGAAAATCTTTCAACCAAGGAAAAAGGTGGTGTAAGAATTGTCAGATGGACAATCATGACACTGACCGTTGCAGAAGGAAACCTGTGTATATGGCAACCCTTCAGGTCAGGTCGACCTCAAGACAGGAGGAGGATATTATGTTAGATACCACTCCAGAAGAGATGAGGAAGGCACAGGCTGGGGATAAAACACTCAAGCCTTGTTTCAGAAAATTGTCAACTTGTCATACAACTCCAGGCAAGGGAGATTTTTACATGAAAAACAAGTTGATGTATAGGAAGACTGGAGCTAGATCCAATGGTCACGGACAGCTGGTTCTTCCAAAAAGATACAGGACAGACTTAATAAAGAGTCTACATGTGAAACCAGATGGGGACCATGAGAAAATAGGTACCCTCATTCAAAAGGTGGCTCACAATTATTATTGGCCCAAAGCAAGATGGGACATTGAAAATTTTGTAGAAAGGTGTAGCATAGCACATGAGGGAACACCCACAAGTGGGAACATGGATCAGGACCTGGACACGCCACGGGGCAAAATTAGGCCTGATAATAGAAAGAAATATAGATTTGATAAAGTGGACCAAATGGAATGGGAAGCCCCTTTTCACGGACAAGCTTCACTTAACTGTTTTACAATGGCCACTATGCGGAGAGTGCAAAAAGATGTCTTACCCCAGGATAAGCCGAAAATCCCTCAATCGGACTTAAACAAACTGGAGGAAGAGGATGTAGAGAGGAAATCTCTCATCAAGAATTTTAAGAGGGGAGACAGCCCCAAAAGAAAAATTGGTAGCGGTCGTTTTGTGAATGATAATTCTGGGAGGAAAAATCATCACTATAAAGCTTCAAGTGGAAGAGACCATACCGGTGCATGGACAAATAGGTCCACACAATTAAAGGTCCATATGTAGCTTTGTTAAGAACGTGGACTGATGAAAAGGCAGAGGAAAACATTACATCTTCATACCAATATGTGAATGAGCTGACCACTCGGTTGAAAACTGGCTGGAAACTTGCCAATGAAAATTTGAAACAAGCCAGGAAGAAACATGCTGCCTATTATAACAGGAAGGCGAAAGACAGAAATTTGGCTGTGGGAGAGAAGGTACTGCTTCTTTTGCCCGGGAGTCAGAATAAGTTACAAATTGGATGGCAGGGTCCATATACAGTTCTAGAGAAGGTGTCTAGAACAAATTATAAGATAGATAAGAAGGGGAAAGAAAAAATCTATCATGTGCATCTCCTGAAGAAATATTTGGAAAGAGAACATCAGGAAGAGACACACTTGTTGACCTTGTCCATCGCCATGGAGATGAAAAAGGAACCACTTTCATCATTTGAATATCCATTACACCCCTGTGAGACAGCAGCACAGGTGAAAATCAGTACACATTTAACGAAAACTCAGAAAGAGAGAATGCAACAGGTTCTAAATAATCATGCAGAGGTGTTAACAGACCGACCAGGGCATACAAACCTATTGGAATATGATATGAAACTCATAGACTCCACACCTGTCTGTATGAAACCATATTCGATTCCGTTTGCTAAGGAAAAAGCTTTGAAGGAAGAGATAGACTATCTATTGAAGGAAGGAATTATTTCGCACAGTGAGTCTTCGTATAGTTCCGGTGTTGTACTTTTAAGGAAGCCCTCTGGAGAACATAGACTCTGTATAGATTACAGGAGACTGAATGCTATTACAGAAGGACAGGTGGATCCATTGCCGGATACAAATCAGCTGTTTGCCAGACTAAATAAAGCTAAATATTTCTCAAAAGTGGATCTGAGTAAAGGATACTATCAGATTCCAGTAAAACCTGAGGTTAGACCATACCTAGCTTTTAGTACCTCAGAAGGACACTATGAGTTTAATAGATTGCCATTTGGATTGAAGAATGCGCCTAGTGTCTTCTCTAGAATGATGAGAAAATTATTGGATCCTCTGAATAATCCCTGTATAACAAATTTTATGGATGATATCCTTATAGCAACAGAAACATTTGAGGAACACATTGACTCTCTGAACATGCTGTTTGATCGACTTAGGGAGGCAAATTTAACAGCCCGACCAACCAAATGTTGCGTTGGATGTAAAGAATTGGAATTTTTGGGACACACAGTTTATCAGGGAAACATGACCCCTGACCCAAAGAATTTAGAGAAACTACAGAAAGCCCCGAGACCACAAACCAAGAAGGACGTGAGATCCTTTGTCTCATTATGTGGTTTCTACCAGAAGTATATCAAAAACTTTAATTCCATATGTGCACCTTTAACGGAATTGACACGTAAAGGACTTCCAGATCGCATTACATGGACTCCACAATGTGAAATGACTTACCAAGAATTGAAGGAAAAGCTCACAAGTAAACCCATTTTGAAATTACCTGACTTAAGTCAAGAATTCATAGTAAGGACGGATGCAAGTAATATTGGGTTAGGTGCAACTTTACTACAGAAATCAGATGCATTGGATGGGGAATTAAGCCCAGTGGCATATGCTAGCAGAAAGTTGAATAAAGCTGAAATCAACTACTCAACTAGCGAAAAAGAATGTCTTGCAGTAATATGGGCAATAAAGAAATTCAATATTTATCTATATGGGAAGGCATTTAAGTTGCAAACTGACCACAAACCTTTATCGTTTTTAGCACAGGCTAAGCATGAGAACTCTAGGTTACTCCGATGGTCTTTGCTTCTGGCTCCATATAATTTTAGCATTGAATATATATCTGGAAAAACCAATCTGGGAGCGGATTTTTTAAGCCGCCATCCGTGTGATGAGAATCACCGTAAACCCCAGAAATAATAATAAATTTCTATATGTGTATATAGAATAAAGGACTGACATATAATGTCTGTTTTAAGAGGGGAGGTGTCATGAAATATTCTAATCCACATATATAAATTATTAGGTAAATATGAAGCCTAACAAATAAAATTAATAAAGAGAAGAGCAATGGTAAAATGACAGTGCTGTCACAAGGAATGTACTCGAAATCCCCCTTGTTTTCTGCTTCGTCTGCAAATTGTAACGCTTTAACGTTGATAGTAAAAGCTTACTGTATTATTACCCGCCTTCTTCAATGAAACGTGTGCTGCATTTCTAAGAAAAACATTGAGACGTACTGCGTAATGACCTAAATTAATCCTAACATTAATTATATTACGTTACCAAAACGAACGAACAGATGGACAAAAGGATAGCGAGAGGGGAGGGCTGAAAATCAGGAACGCATGCAACACGCGACGCGCGATATACAAATGCTGGCATCACGCGTGTAAGTCTACAAGCACTAACTTTTTCAGACGGACAGTGATAAAATACACTACCCTTTCCCAGAGTTAGGTTTATAAATCATAACAGACTCTTATTAGAAAAGATAACAATAGATGGGTTTACGTTTGAACACATAACAGTACCCAGACAGCACATCTTCGAAACAGGAGGTAGAAGAAATTGCATATTTTGAACGCAGCCACGTAGCTCCTTTAAATTAGTATTTTTGGGTTCCTTAGGGCTTGCTGACAAATAATATGTAAAACGTTACGCAAATAGTCCAGGAATTAATAAATTATACCCAAAATAAAATATTGGGGGTGCCTGACAGCATAAAATCATTTCTGCTCATAAGATTTTTTTTTTAACGTGTTTGAAAAAAATTTACGTTACAGAAATAGCCTACCATGTAAACTCCAAATTGATTGGAGTGCAACAAATGAAAGCCTAACCACGATTGGTCGGGCTATAAATACTATCTTGGTTGTTAGGGGAGACGGGAAAAGATAACATTTTTTCAAACACTTATCGAAACGTGGCTCATTGGCCAGTCTCGCTGATATACACACTTGGGAGCGTTAGTTCGAGACCACTTGTTTAAATGATCCTGATAAAGCATCAGTGCGTTGAAGCCAGCTTATATTTGGCTCAATAAAAGCCTGGAAGATAAGCAGATAGAAATTTGTGCCAGTTTGTGCCAGAATTCATTGCTAATCAACGTATCTGTGTTATTCGTATGAATTGTGGGACAGTGGTCTTGATGGTACTGAGCAGCATCTGGTCAGAGATTTGCTGAATCCAGAGTCGGACAGCATACTCCTTGGTCTTTTTAGCTATCAGTGAGGTGTCTCCTGAGCCCAGAGGAGAATTCGAGCAGAGGAGTCCTTTCCTGCCGCCATCACTCAAGATAAGCAGAGTTGGCCAGCTGAGCTCAACATTATGTCCCCTCATCTTGAACTGACTTTTTAAAATTAACATTAAGAGGGGAATTTACTTGTCTTAAAATCAGGAACTGTGAACATCTCCAATACTGGTCCCTAAAGACAAACTATTGAAGTCATGATGACAAATACCAACAGAGCTTGAACAAAACAAAACCAGTATTACCTCATTTTACTACTACACAACTGACACACATAGAACATTTGTACTAATATATGTCACTACAATATTCATATTAAATACATTCTGTACATAACTTGTAATTTAAATTGATTGTGATTCCTGGTTCCCTTGTAGTTGAATCAGGACACATATTCATTCATGCCAGTAATGAATACATATTGTTATTTGAAAGTTATCAGTGCCTCCTTTAAGATATTCTCATAGAGTGTTATATGTATGTGAGTGTCACAGTGTTGTTAAGAGTAGTGGATTAAATTCAATTGTTTATCTGTCTGTTGTTGTGACTTACACTTCACCATACACATACCCTAGACACATAACGTAGCATCACACTATTCCAGAATAATTCTGACTGAGATATATAGATATGTGGTAGCAAGTAAGGTGATATATAATACACTATTCTTATTAGATATATATACCTTCACAGCTGATCTCAGTCAGTACACTAAGTCCCCTATAAATATTTATAACATCCCACTTCACCACAACACATCACATAGACGGTTGTGAATGTTCACAACAGTTTCCTTCTCTGCAACGAGAAATTCTATCACAATTCGCTGCCTATAACGCAAGTTGCTAACACGCTCTATTTCAACGGTTTAGGGCAGCCGTATTATTTGGCCGGTTGTAGTGCAATTTAGTGCACACAATTGGCACATGCCATATTTGAAGTGTGCAAAATTTCATGCTTCTATCTTCATTATTAGCTGAGAAAAACGATGTGGTGCATTACTTTCTGAACGCCCCTCGTAATGTGATATTGTACATGTGGCTGGCAACCTCATCATGTACAACCAACTGCTGCAGAAACTACAACTGCTTCAGCGCTGGCTTCCTGCCATGGGGCTTAAAGTGTGTCTGTCATCCGTGATGATTCTGCCATTGTCATGATTCCCTTCCGTATGATAAGATAGTCTATGTTCTATGTAACATTGTAATACCCTGTATCCAGATGATCAGAATGTGGAGTGCCATCACACGTTACAGTGTCGGTGTAGTTCCCGGCGTAAAAAAAACAAAAACAAAGAAAACACAGACCTACTGTCTCCTCAGGCATGAAGTTAAAGGCGACAAATAAGACGTTTTGTAAAGTGTTGACAACCTCATCATGTCAAAGACTCCACTAAATCCATCGCTGTAGGTGAACCTGTTGCAGTTGTGGTACCATTCACTATAGAGAGCCAAAAAAAGTAGATGATGATGATGGAGACAGTGCCAAATAGTAGTAGATTAAAAAGCCGACTGGTATTTTACGTTATAAAATTATATTAGAGACATTTTGACATTAACAATTTTACAGGAGACAAGTTACTGCATCGAATACCTTAAACGGATGGGACAGCACGAAATTAGATTATCTGCTAAATCTAAAAGCTGTCTGCAGAGGTTGTTCCTGAAAAATCGCGGATACCGCTTTTAATGGAATTATCTTTCCTAGAGTGAACATTAACGTGTACTACTGTCAATCATTGGACGGCTTTTAAATTTTCAGCGTTTTCTAACCGTCAGATAGCGGCTGAGAGAAGCCATCAAGCAATAATTTAATACGCGAGATGACAATGTATTAGACAGCTCTCTCATTAGGAAGTTATTTGGCAGCTTCACTTTCCCCTGAAATATTTATCACTTTGTGTCTCCACAAAGTCGAGTAGATTGATCTGCTGGGCTTCGAACCTCTTCCATCCGTCCCTTCTTCCTTTCAATATATTCTCTACTTATGGGTCGTAAGGCCACAAACGTAGTGACCCTACTGCAGGAAGCTTGCGCTAAAGCAATGATGTGCTCTTGTAGTAGCTGTTTCTGATGCAATTTGTTTAATGTAGTGGGTAGTGGGGTTGCCAACACCTTGCATAACCTCACCTTGATAGCTTCTTTCGACATGTCTGACGGGAGCTAGGTCAAATTTCTTGTTTGTCTTAAGTCTTTAAACACTGTCGAACATTATATCCGCTTTGATGACTGTTCTGCCGAGACCAGACCTAAATTCCGGCTGTTTTGCTTGGTACTGAAAGAATTAATAGACCACACGGAATACACGTCGAGTGTTTCAAACTAATCCATCAAAAATAAGTAGTCTTCTATACTTCATTTGTTACTGGATTAATGTTTGTCATTATTGGATATGCATGAGTGGAGTATGTGCATGTTTTGTATACATGATCGCCTGTCTTGTGATGAGGCAAATAAAGGCTAGGAGCACTGCTCCATCATTCGTGTCATACGAAGAGATTAATATGAGATCGTCTATGGAGCTGCCAATCTCATTATATAAAACAACTTGCTACAGAAACCACAGATGCATTAGCACAGGGGCTTAACGCAAACTTCTTGCAAGAAGCCAGCTGTTGTGGTGGCTCCATGCCTCATAATAAGCATTTTTTTAAAAATGAATTAATTAATTTTGTACTCTATGGACAAACATTTGAGAAGCACTGGCGTAAAAACAAAGGCCGTTAGTGGAACAGCACTGTAAAGTTTAAAAAAAGTACATTTCTTCGTTGTCAGAAAATTTATGGGGAGGTTAATTTCTGTGGATTATTCTTTTTTTTTAAAGGCACTGAAGATTTTAACTACAGTAAAGTGGAAAAATCAAATATAAAAAATGCACGATTTGCTAGCATTTTGAAGAATTGTGCGCCTCCAAGCGACTGCATTGCTTTATTATGTCCACATTAGTAATTGTCGAAGTACGGTACGTTCTAAATAATAAAAAAATAAAAATAATCCGCCCACCTGTTACGTGCAGTCTTTGATATCTTACAATATTATACATTGGTATACTTGTTATGTTCGCAAATATTTTGTAAACAAAATAGATATTTTTTAGTGCTTAAGGGAAAGTCATTATTGAGTTACTTCCCTTGAAAGTTGTGCCATCTCTTTCGATCGAACTCCGCGGATGAATCCAGTTTTACTGCGATTTATTCTTTGTTTGGGTAGTAATAGATTGTTCTTGCTTCAGAATATCTATGGCCTGAATTTATGTGTATTGTTTGGCTGAGTAGGACGAGTCTGTCTTATATCTGTATATCTTTACATATCTAAGTCGAACTATATGTTCTTTTGTCTCTAGAGAGGTCAAAGGCTGTTCGGCGGATGTGTCTCTAGAGAGGTGTGTTTTGGCTTCGCCCTGATCATGGGGGCTGTGTTTTGCTATGTCGGCTTGTCGCCGGGAAAAAGTGATCTCTATATTTATGGGGAAAGTGATAGTCGTCTAGACCTATCGTGTATGCTTTACCCCAGTGTTTATTCTTATTGCCAAGGAATGGCAGAATCATATTTCTGATACGCAGGTAATAAAAGATACTCTTTTGAACTCTCGTACGAAGCCACCGTTTTTCGATAGGTATGATTTGTACGTCTGAGAGGATGCATTTAACTAGATGGAAAACGACTCTGATTCCTAGCAGCACTATATCCTGTAGAATGCAGTCAATTGTATCATGATAGAATCTACAGAGCAATGAAACATTTAATGAATGACTAACTTTAAGACAGATTCATTATCTGTATCCAAACGTGAGTGACAGCTCACGAGAGAAGCCATCTTGTAAAAACATTTAGTGACTTTCAAGAAGAGAAAAGGGATGCCCGTATTATCGCTTGATTAGTCCAGAGATCACTGCTACACATGAGAACCCATTGCTAGCGGTTCAATTTGATTATATGGAAAAATCTGTGC